>JASPKZ010007527.1:1192500-1204795 GCA_030220185.1 Diploptera punctata | reverse complement strand
ACAGACAGCAGACAGACAGATAGACAGACAGATGATACTAGATAGATTGATAGATATACAGGCCAAGCGACTATAAAGCGTGTAAAAAGAAAATAATTTTACCATCAAAAGCGTGGGGTGCTTTTTAAGATTTTTACATTTTCTTCTTAGAGCCTTTACTTTTACCAATGTCTGTTTATTATCAAATATATTAATTGATATTTTGTTGATAACTCTAGTTTTATTCTATATGTGTTGGAGATGATTTTTTTGTTGACCACTTTAATTTTATCCCAAGCGTGTTGGAAATTAAAATTATTTTTCATTTTTTAGTTCGGATTTCTAATAAAGCGTGTTGTTTTAGTTTTTTAAAACTATTATTTATTTTCAAATATATTTTCGAAGTCCTGACCTATCCCTCCATGGTATCTTTACCTTGTCGTGGTGGAGTGGCTTGCGTGCTTAAATGATCCTGAGAGCTATGCCGGCGGTAGCATTGCTGCCGATAGGGTTACCCATGCCGGACTGGTCGAAGGTGATAAGCCAGACGAAAAAAGTACCTTGGTCGAAAGAGTGACGATCTTTCACCCTAAAAATACAACCGTCAAGAAATGCGGACATGGGTTCAACTGGGGTAATTTTTCCGGAGGTCAAGTAGTCCCCCATTCGGTTCTCCGGGCGGGGACTACTTCAGGGAACCCATCCCAAAGGCTCAAACACAGGGACATGTTCCTAGGAACATGGAATGTTAGGACTTTATACAATAGCGGGGCACTAGAGATATTAACGCGGGAACTAAGATATATCGCCCTTGGCATATAGTCGCTTTACAGGAAGTTAGGTGGTCAGGAGAAGGTAGTCAGGAATCAGGAAGCTTTGCATTATACTATGGGGGTGCAGAAAGACCTGCATTTGGAACGGGTTTTTTAGTCAGAAGGAGGATCCTATCCGCTATCCGAGATATTAGTTTGTTAGTGATAGGGTATCATACATAATTCTAAAGGGTAAACAACATGATTTTATAATTGTAAATGTACATGCCCCCACAGAAGATAAGATGACAGATCAAGGATGAGTTTCTATGAAGAATTAGAATGCTTATTTGATAGCCTTCACGATATCATATGAAAATTGTCTTAGGAGATTTTAATGCAAAAGTGGGGCGGGAAGATATATTCAAACCAACAATAGGCAAATTCAGTCTTCATGAAGAGAGTAACGACAATGGGGTTAGATTAGTCACATTTGCCACATCGAAGAATCTCATTGTTAAGAGCACAACATTTCAGCATAAGGATATTCATAAATACACCTGGACGTCCCCGATGGAGAAACTCGGAACCAGATGATCATGTATTAGTGGATAAACGCTGGCACAGTAGCATCTTCGATGTTAGATCAGTTAGAGGGACAGACTGCAATTCGGATCATCATCTGGTCAGAGTGAAAAATCAGACAACGGCTATCGCTTATGAGACGAACAAACGCTAAAGATGATTCTGAAAAATATGAATTAAAAAACTTGAAAAATGATGAAATGCGGCAAGAATACCAAATCAAATTGCTAATAGATTTGAAGTACTGGAATCTTCAGAGGACAATGTGGCAAACGAAGAAGAAAACTGATATAAATAAAGAATGGGAGGCTATAAGAGATACTATTAAATTGTCAGCATCAGAAAGCATTGGTGTGTTAAAAAAGAGGCAAAACAAAAAATGGTTTGATGAGGAATGTGGTCGACATTGTAAAGAAAAGAAAGCTAGCAAAAATGAAATGGTTACACGAGCCAAATGAGGTAAATTTAGAGCAATTGGGTAGTATTAGACGGGAAACCACCCAAATTACTAAAGAGTAAAAAGAGGGAATATTTGAGAGAGAAGATTAATGATCTTGAAATCAATGCAAAAATAGGAATATTAGAGAATTATATCAGGGAATTAGTATAGAGAAGAAAGGGCTTCAGGCTAGAACAAACATAATTCGGAATGAAAATGGGGATATGATTGCAGATTCCAGGAGTATATTAAATAGATGGAAAAGTTACTTTAATCAGCTATTAAATGTACATACAGAACAGGACATTGAGGAGGATAAGCTACAGACAGCAGAACTGCTAGTCGCAGAGCCAAGTGCATTAGAGGTTGAAATGGCGATTTAAAATTGAAGATGTATAAAGCATCAGGTTCAGATGAGATCGCAGCAGAACTGATAAAATCGGGGGAGAAATATTGATGGACAAGATACGCTAGTTGCTTAGTATGATTTGGGAAAAAGAAGCTCTTCCAGATGAATGGAAGAGTCAATTATCTTACCAATTTATAAGAAAGGAGATAAAACTGATTGCAACAACTACAGGGGCATCTCATTACTTTCAACTTCGTACAAAATTCTAACAAATATATTAGTAAGCAGACTTACTCCCTATATTGATGACATTCTAGGAGATCATCAATGTGCATTTAGAAGAAACAGGTCTACAACTGATCAGATTTTTAGTATAAGACAGATTTTAGAAAAGAAATGGGAATATAATGGTACTGTACATCAACTATATGCAGACTTCAAAAAATCATATGATTCAATTAAGAGGGAGAAGTTATATAGTATCCTGCTGGAGTTCGGAATTCCTAAAAAGTTAGTTAGACTTATACGAATGTAATAAATTAATGAGTCATTTTAACATCTTACCTCATATTTTATGTTTTATCAAACACGGTAACTATAGTTTTCAAATGATCTTGTCATTCATTTTCAACCGCCATTATGACTACCGGATATTCGTTGGAATCTCCCTCTATAATGTTGCCATCTGGTGTTGATTTGACGAACTTCGAGATATCGTTGCCATCTGGTGTTGATTCGATGAACTTCGAGATGAGGTCACGTTCATCCGGAATGTCAAAATTCATAGATTTAAATTTGTTCTTCTGTATAAATATTTTCTCCCAAACTGTCAAATCCAAGGTTTTTCCAAATGTTTTAGAAGTTTAGCTTCTTTTTCAATTCTATGACCTTCCAACAAACTATGTGCTGCAATAGCTGATTTTTCAATTTCACCATTTTTAATATTTCTAAAGTGTTCCTTTGTGCGAGTGTCCAAATTTCTTTTGTTTTTCCTATGTATACTTTATTGCAATCTCGACAATCAATTTGATAAATTCCAGATTTTTTACTATCTGGGGTGTTCATTTTCTTATTGGTTATTAATAAGTTACCAAGGCTAAATTTATTTATCGGTGCCAATGTAATATTGAATTTCTTGAAAATTTTTTGAAATTTGTTATGTATTCCAGGATGATAAGTGATTTTCTTAAATTGTTTCCTTTCTTTGAATCAGATTGCGGGTAGTGTATTCTTTTAATCTTTTTTGTTGTCTGATTTCTTCAATTTAGTTATAATTATTTCCTTTCCAAAACCATTTAAATTAGCTATGTCCAAAATGTGATTGTATTCTTTCTTAAAATCCTCTTCATTTAGTGGAACATTCAATAATCTATATATCAAACTGTTGAAAATTGCATGCTTATGCGCAATATGATTGAAACCTGAAGACTTTATGTAATTGTCAACATGAGTATCTTTTCTGTATATATTGAATTCAATTCTTTGTTGTTGTTCATTCCTTCTTATGTAGAGGTCCAAAAATGGGATTTGGTTATTATTTTCTAATTCCATAGTAAATTTCACAGATTCATCCTGGAGGTTGAGTAATTTCAATGCATCTTCAATACATCTAGAATTTATCACAGAGAAAATATCATCCACATATATACATACTATATATCAACAAAAAAGATTAAAAGAATACACTACCCTGCAATCTGATTCAAAGAAAGGAAAACAATTTAAGAAAATCACTTATCATCCTGGAATACATAACAAATTTCAAAAAATTTTCAAGAAATTCAATATTACATTGGCACCGATAAATAAATTTAGCCTTGGTAACTTATTAATAACCAATAAGAAAATGAACACCCCAGATAGTAAAAAATCTGGAATTTATCAAATTGATTGTCGAGATTGCAATAAAGTATACATGGGAAAAACAAAAAGAAATTTGGACACTCGCACAAAGGAACACTTTAGAAATATTAAAAATGGTGAAATTGAAAAATCAGCTATTGCAGCACATAGTTTGTTGGAAGGTCATAGAATTGAAAAAGAAGCTAAACTTCTAAAACATTTGGAAAAACCTTTGGATTTGACAGTTTGGGAGAAAATATTTATACAGAAGAACAAATTTAAATCTATGAATTTTGACATTCCGGATGAACGTGACCTCATCTCGAAGTTCATCGAATCAACACCAGATGGCAACGATATCTCGAAGTTTGTCAAATCAACACCAGATGGCAACGTTATAGAGGGAGATTCCAACGAATATCCGGTAGTCATAATGGCGGTTGAAAATGAATGACAAGATCATTTGAAAACTATAGTTACCGTGTTTGATAAAACATAAAATATGAGGTAAGATGTTAAAATGACTCATTAATTTATTAATAAGAACCTCATAATGTGTTTCCCAATTTTAACTTTGAATTATACGAATGTGTCTAAATGGCACAAAGAGTAGGGTGCGTGTAGGCAAACTGTTTTCGGACACTTTTGAAATCCAGAATGGGTTGAAGCAAGGATATGCACTATCTCCTCTACTATTTAATTTTGTACTAGAGCAAGCCATTAATTCTTTAGAGAATGAGGAAGGTTTACAACTCAATGGTATTAATAAGCTGTTAGTTTATGCTGATGATGTAGTACTACTGGCCGATAGCGAGGAGATACTAAAGGCCAACACGCACACACTATTGAGTCACACTAAGAAATTAGGACTGGAAGTAAATATCAATAAAACTAAATATATGGTCACACGTAGAAATTCGGTGTATAATGGAAATGGACAGCTAATGACAAATGAGGGAAATTTTGAGGGGGTGGCTGAATTCAAATATCTAGGAACAATAATCACAAATAGAAATGAGATGCACAAAGAAATTAAACATAGGCTCAATTCTGGAAATGCGTGCTATTATGCATTGCAGAGACTCTTGATGTCCCAACTACTTTCAAAAAACGTTAAACTGAAAATATATAAAACTATTATTCTACCAGTTATATTATATGGGTGCGAAACATGGACTCTTACTTTAAGAGAGGAAAGGAGATTACAAGTATTTGAGAATAAAGTACTTAGGAAAATTTTTGGACCAAAGAGAGATGAACAGACAGGTGAATGGAGAAGACTGCATAACAATGAACTACATGGTCTTTATAGGAAGCCAGATATAATAAGAACAGTTAAGTCTCGTAGACTGCGATGGGCAGGACATGTTGCACGTATGGGGAATGGGAGACTTGCATCGAAGCTTCTTGTAGGAAAGCCAGAGGGAAAACGCCCAGTTGGTAGACCAAGAATGAGGTGGGAGAATAACATTATCTATGATTTAAGGGAAGTAGATTATACAGGGAATGATTGGAAAGCATTAGCTCAGGATAAGGATGTATGGAGAGCTTATGTCCGTGCGGCCATGAACCTACGGGTTCGATAGTGCCAGTGAGTAAGTAAGTCCTGACCTATAGAATAACAGTGCAGATGCGCATGAGATCATAGAACTGTCGCTAGATGACAGCACATGGCTGAAGGCCAATCTCGACTCGACCTGGCCGCGCTTGTGTTTTCTATCGATAGTTTCTGTCTTTTAGTGACATCAGCGTCACATTTTGAAAACACGTGTATTCACAAATACCATATTGATTTTGAATTAAGCGAAAATGATTTTATACTATAACCAAAGTATTAAAATAACCTGAACCCCAATCTCAATTCTGGCTGAAACTTACGACAGAGACACTCCGTGGTGTCCACACTAACTCTTACCCAGCCTTTCGGCAAACCCAGGAGATTATCCGTGGCCCAGTAGTGCCCGTCTGCCACAGTTTTCCTCGAACCTCTCAACAGAATGTCCGTCGCCGTGGCTTAGTCGGTAGAGTCCCTACTTTCCACTCCGGTGACCCGGGTTCGTTTCCTGGCGGGGTAGGGGATGTTAAATCTCCACCCTGGGTCAGGGTGTGTGTGTCCTGTCCTTGTGTCTATGTGAGAATAAAATATAATTAACAAAACAGGTAAAACAAAAAGGAAAAAAAAGAGAGGTAAAAACAAGAAGGAAAAACAGCATAAACGAAAAAAATAATAATAATAATAATTGTATTGTATTGTAAGCCTATGTTTTCCCTTTACAGAGATTTAGGCGCTCTCCCCCTACAGGGAAGAATTTGAACCATACTAATTTAGTTACACTTGTTTTCGTATAGATGTCATTTTGAGTGGTCCGTGGTCAGCGTTCCGCCTCATACTGACATCTAGGAAACCAAGGTAGTACTAGGACGGGAAAATTCGGTAAATTTTGCTTAGAGGCCTTTTCATTCAGGCTTAAGGATTTTTTACGAGCCTGAAAATCTTCAGACTCGGGACCCACGGCTTAAAGTTCCTCCCGGAGGACTTGCTCCTTGGATTTTTCCGTCCTAAAAAATCCATCGACCACGGCCGGGTTTGAACCCGCGACCCTCGGGACCAGAGGCAAGGAGCATAACCACTAGTCCACCGCGGCTGCAAGATAATTGAGTATGTCTTGAGGTATGTACACATATGCGCGCCGCGAACACGAACGGCGCGCGCGCGGCGCGTGTTATGTTCGTCGAAATTATTAATTTCAACGAACCTCCTGCGATCCATAGGAAACCCACAAACCTTCAGTAGACATTTTGCAGAGCAGGTGTAACCAACCATGTCTATTCCCTTTCCGTTCTCCCGCTTGTCCTGTATTCTTTCCCAAAAATAGGGGCTTTTTTTTAAATGCCGCGGGACGCGGGACAAATTGTTAAAAATCGGGACTGTCCCGCAAAAATCGGGACGTCTGGTCACGCTTATTACTTATTACATCTTATAACTTTATTTATACTTTTTCAAATATTATAGCATTAAAGGAATTTAAAAAAATATATGATTTGTATATATATATGTTTAAAATTATGAAGAATCGATCTCACCATAACATGGCCTTAATTTTTAATAAAGATGTACATGATTATTATACTAGAGGTTGTACTTTATTGCACAAAGACACTAGTTTCTCAAAAAAAGGTATAAAAGGGATTCGTTTTGCATTAATGAACCACTACAATAACTTACATATTGAATATCAACATTTCACGAATATTAAACATTTTTCTAATTGTATTAAAAATATTTTTTCTCATTGCTTTCTTAGTTAATTTTGTTAATTTATTATTATTAATATTATCCTGTTTAAATATTGTATTTATATGTGTACATAGCCTATATTGTGCATCTATAGTAGTTTGTATTACTTAAACTTATGCCTTAATTTGTTTTCTTGTTTTTATTGTTAATTGTTTTATGGCCATTATTTTTTGTATATTGCCCCTTAACATGAGCAATCTTGCTCTTTGGAGTCTTTGAAGAAATAAATAAATAATTAGTAATAAATGTGTTTATATATTGTATTGTTTTGTGATACTTCATACATAATATTATGAAATGAACGTCTTAAATAAATAATGTTTTCTAAATAATTATAATTTATTCATACAATTACAGTACACACGAAAAAAAAACATAACATTGAAAAAAAAAAACAGGCATCTCCATTCAATGATTTTTTAAAATGATCCTTACGTTGAGGATCCCACAATAATTGCTTGCTTCTATAAATATCAATAAGTTTTAACATGTTTTCCTCTGACCACTCCATACTCAAATAATAGGTGCGCACCGAAAACAACGAACCTGTCAGGTACCCGTCCAAATGTAAACAGCGAACCATCAAAGTGTTTGTGGAAAAAACCGACAGTGAGTGGATCGTGGTGAGAGACGCGCGCGCGCACCTTAAAACCCCGTCCAAATCTGACGTACATGGTGCGCTCGCGCGGCGCGCAAGTGTGTACGTACATTTGGAGACCCATTGATCACTGACAGCTGTCACATATTCGAACCTATGCTGTCGCATATCCTCATACTATGCATGTAAATTATTGTATATCTGGCAAAAAAAAAAAAAGAGAGAGAGAGAGAGAGAGAGAGAGAGAGAGGAGAGAGAGAGAGAGAGAGAGAGATGGATATATACTATATACCAGCAAGAATGGAAAAATCATCCGAGAAGAATGGAAAGAAATACACTTCCAAAATTGGCGTTCCAATATCCTCCAAGTGGACATAGGGACCAGGAAAGACCAAAACATCGGTGGAAAGATCAATACCAACATGACGCTAGCATTCACACGTTATCCGGTCGAATATTCAGAGGTGGCGCTCGCTATAGCCCAGATCGGAATTGAATCTAATAAACTTAATCATGATAACAGGACTTAGTTACTGGTTGTGTATTTATTTATAAATTGTAGAAATACATGGCTACCCCGCAAAATTAATTTACGTGATAAAAAGTTTGTATGTAAAGTATCAAATTATAATAAATATAGGCAGATCAAAGACCGAAGCTATTTTAATAAATAGAGGTGTAAGACAAGGGTGTAGTTTATCACTTACTCTTTTTAATCTATATATTAATGACATTATCCAAAATTAGAAAAGTATTGTTAATATAGGTATAAGAATGGACCGTTTTAAAATATTAAACGTTTTAATGTGTGCTGACGATGTGGTTATTATTCAAGAAAATGAAAATTATTTGCAGTACTCTTTACATCAATTAAATCAGTTATGCCGAGAATATAATTTCAAAATATCAAAAGAAAAAAAAAATAATGGCATTTTGGGGAAACGAACATATAAGATAAAAAATCGTAATAGACAACAAACCTCTGGAACAAGTAACACATTTTAATTATTTGGGTTGTAATTTTACTATAAACACAAAAACTGAAAGAGACATACATATGAAACTGTCGAAATTTCAAATTATATGCGGAACTATACATAAAACATTAAAGAATAAAACAAGAAGAGATACTAGATTGAAGTTTTATAAAACATTGGCAGTTCCTGCATCACTTTATGGGAGCGAAACTTGGATAATTACCAAAAAATTACAAAGTAGAATACAAAGCGCAGAAATGAACTTCCTTAGAAGAACAAAAGGCTGCACAAGATTGGATCGGATAAAGAATGAAGATATAAGAACAGAGTTAAAAATATATCCATTGGATGAGAAAATCAGAGAATAGAGAGAGAAATGGTTTACACATGTGGAAAGAATGAATGTAACAAGATTATCAAGAGCAGCATTCAACTACAAGCCAAGAGGTTCAAGGAATGTAGGAAGGCCAGTGAAAAGATGGACAGAACAACTGTGAGGCGGAGCAGGCAATTTATGCCTAGCCCGTGAAGTAAAGAAGAAGTAGAAGATATTTATTTATTTATATAATAACTAAATAACTCAGTGGCTCTGTCAAACCGTAGGTTCATGGCCGCGCCCACAAAAGCTCCCCATACATCTTTATCCTGAGCTAATGTTTTCCAATCATCCCCTGTATAATCTACTTCCTTCCAATCATGGATAATGTTATTCTCCCACCTCATTCTTGGTCTATCAACTGGATGTTTTCCCTCTGGTTTTCCTACCAGGAGCTTCCATGTTCCATGCACGTCTTTTATCCCCCGTTTTTATTTATACTAGTGGTCGCCCAGCGGTCGAAATTCGACCACAATTCATTTGACATTTGTATATTATATACACTATTTAAATTTGCCAAATAATAATTGCAAATTCAGAAGATAATCTGCAGAAAGGTCTGTATGAATTTAACAAAATTACAGAAGAATATGGATTAAAGATATCTACAGAAAAACAAAAATTATGGCATTTCAAGGTGTAGATCCTGTCAGAAGTAAAATTGTACTGGACAATAACATTTTGGAGCTGGTGAATAATTTTACATATCTAGGATGCAATACCTCATATGAAGAAGAAAAGGATGTAAATGCAAAAATATCAAAATTTTAAGGATTTTAGGGTTAATAAATTCTATCTTCAAGCCACAGTTAGTCCAAAAACATTCAAGACTAAAAGTTTATAAAACACTGGATCTTCCAACTCTTTTGTATGCTAGCGAAGTATGGACGTTGAAACAGAAGGATATACAGAGACTTAGATCTGCTGAAATGAGATATCTTCGGAGGACTGCAGGATACACACTACTAGATCACAAAATAAAAATGAAGACATCTTAGAAGAATTACACATGGAACCTTTAGAAAACAAAATTTCTGATTATAAGTCAAGCTGGATGTAACATGTTCATTGAATGGAAGATCACAGAATACCCAAACACATGTTAAGATATCAACCTGCAGGAAGAAGAAGACCAGGACGTCCACTCAAAAGACTTCTGGATGGTGTTTCTCTTGAGGACGAAACAGGTCAACAAATGGCCTAAATTCGTGAATGTACTATGATAATGATGATGTTTACATTTTCATTTGGCCTATTATGTGCACGCGAGTATACTATATCCCTTTTTCTTTGTCTCTCGTTCCAACCCGTCAATGTTCTATGTCGAGGAATAATGGAAGTAGGTGCGAATATGTAGATATAAAAAAAATGTAATGAAATTACTGAAACCAAGATTAGACAGGGTTTAATTTAAATTTAAACAATAAAATGTACTCACTTTTTTAAACCACTGATAATAAATACGCGAGAGGAAGTCAATTCACATCGCTGCTGCACGATTTTCTTTTTACAACAATGCACTTTCTGTATGAACGTAAACAAATGAATGAGTAATACACATAAATTCCTTAGAGACAATTTATTTTATTTTGTTTAATTTAATTTATTTGTAACACATATTACACATACATTTTATTTTTCTGCTCTCCTTCTCTATATCAACTTTAATTATACCAAATATCACACTCCTCCTGCGCGCAATGTGCTTAAAAAGGGGTGCAATGTTTTTCCTTCGCGTATTAATATATATAATACCGAAACAATTTCAATATTTCACAGTTTGTAAAATGATCTATATATGGCACAGTATATTACGAATAGTAAACACAGATATAAATGTATTGGACATCCCTAATTTGTCACAGGAGTGAATAACTGTCAGGCACTATCGAACCCGTAGGTTCATGGCCGCGCGATAAAAGCTCTCCATACATCCCTATCCTGAGCTAATGTTTTCCAATCATCCCCTGCATAATCTACTTGCCGCAAATCATGGATAATGTTATTCTCCCACCTCATTCTTGATCTATCAACTGGGTGTTTTCCCTCTGGTTTTCCTACAAGAAGCTTCCATGCACATATTTCATTCCCATTCGTTCCACATGTCCTGCCCATCACAGTCTATGAGACTTAACTGTTCTTATCACATCTGGCTTCCTATAAAGACCATGTAGTTCACTGTTATGTAGTCTTCTCCATTCACCTGTCTGTTCATCTCTCTTTGGTACAAAAATTTTCCTAAGTACTTTATTCTCAAATACTTGTAATCTCCTTTCCTCCCTTAAAGTAAGAGTCCATGTTTCGCATCCATATAATATAACTGGTGGAATAATAGTTTTATATATTTTCAGTTTAACGTTTTTTGAAAGGAGTTGGGACATCAAGAGTCTCTGCAATGCATAATAGCACGCGATTTCCAGAATTGAGCCTATGTTTAATTTCTTTGTGCATCTCATCCCTGTTTGTGATTATTGTTCCTAGGTATTTGAATTCAGCCACTTCCTCAAAATTTCCCTCATTTGTCATTAACTGTCCATTTACATTATATAATGTATTTTTATGTGTGACCTATATTTAGTTTTATTGATATTTACTTCCAGACCCAATTTCTTAGTGTTACTCAGTAGTGTGGAGCCGAAACCAAATATTTAATATTAGAAAATCAAACGGGATATATTGGAGGATGTGAAGAATTTGAGTGTCAGGAGTAAAAGTGGATAAAGAAGATAAACAAGAAAGTGATATTAAGAACAGAATAAATAAATATAGAGCAATAACAGCAATGATGAATGGAGTCTTATGGAACAGACATATAACCAGGAAAAATAAGTTACAAATATATAATTCAATAGTGAGAAGTACTGTTATATATGGAGCTGAAGTTTGGAAATTCAACAAAAACTTATATCGATGGAAATGGATTTCTTGAGGAGAGCAGCAAGATGTTCAAAATTAGACAAAATAAGAAATACTGTCATAAGAGAAAAAAATAATATTAAATATTCAATAGTAAATTATATAATATAGAAGCAATTAAATTAGTAAGGGCACGTACGCGAATGCAAGAAGAAAGGTTATCTACAAAAACATTGGAATGGTG